>CAJVRM010000296.1:286953-301323 GCA_911693285.1 Hymenoscyphus albidus | reverse complement strand
CCCCCCCCTCCTCAGCAGCCTCCTCCTCCTCTTTCTTCTTCCTCTCCTCCTCCTCCTCCTCCGCCTTCCTCGCCTTCCTCGCCTTCTCCGCCCTCTCCTCCTTCGCCTTCCTCGCCCTCTCCTCCCGCTCCGCCTTCTCCCTCGCCCTCTGCTCCTTAATCTGCGAATTCTTCTCGCGCATCACCGCGGGCATGAGTCGGATCGCGGTGGTGAGAGCGGCGACGCCAGCTCGGAACTGTTTCGTTGCCTCGCCCAGATGCACCTTTGCAACTTCGACGTCGTCGCGCGCGGTCTTGGCTTGTCGGCGGGCGCGGTACTCGCGTTCGGCCTTTTGGGCCGCCAGGAAGGCGCTGGATGCTTCCATGCGGTTGGTGCGGAGGTCTAGTCTGGGGGGTTTTGTGTTAGGAGGTGGGATTTACGAGTACTTGTACAAGAAATGGGAATGGTGTATTGGTTTCTTATATCCCGTGATACAACAGTGGTTTATCACAGAAACCATCTGAATTCTTAAAGTCCAATCCGCAAATTCAAGGAATGAATCAAAAACACAGTCATAGGAATAAAAAGGAAAGAAAAAGAAAAAGAGAAAACCTACTCTGTCCCACTAGTCCCAGGTCTCTTTCTCTCAACAATAGCAGGCGGAGTCCCAGGTAACTTCTTATTAGTATTCCCCTTCTTCTTCGCGTCCGCCTTCGCCTTGCCCTTCGCCTTCCCCTTCGTTGAAGTAGCCGGTTCAGCAGTAGCGCCGCCTCCTCTAAGATAAGCGAGCATTTTGATTCGTTTGATGGTAGGATGATCGGTCACTAACTCCGAGAGACTCGATGAGGTAAGTGCAGTGAGGGGAGCGATCTGTTGATTCGATCGCGATGGTGTGGTGGACATGTAAACCGAGAGGATTTCGATGGAAAGGAATGAAGTGATTTTATACTTCGATATGTATGCTATCCAGAATATGGGTGGAGAAACGGGAACGACGGGTAGGTGGTGGGGGGAGATGGGATATAAGAGATTCGAGGAGTGATGGGTATGTATTGGGTTGCTAATTTACCTACTTCGGGCTCGAATAGGAAGGATGTACTTCCGTAGAACGTGGGTAACGCGAATAGGCATGGCTCGATGACTGTTTTGAAAACAATGACTTGCTGACAAGCATACTGAGGTAAAAAAATGCTGGGATGAAAGAAACTAAAATTCAATGCATGAATATCTATCCGGCACTCAACTGGTCATCTGATTGGATAATGAACGTTGAGACATCCCCAGAGTGTAGGCATGAAATATAATTTCCTATGATGGAGGGGTTGAACGAACAAGGGTCGCATGGGAGTAGGTAACAGTCATCCTTCTGGAAGGACCACCCGTACCGCCGAAAACCGCGAATCTCAAAGTTTAAACGTTTGTGATTCATGGAGATCGCGACTTGTATCCTTGGGGAAGATGTGTTGTTTGATGAGGAGTGGATGATGAGTGATAGATGAGGTTTTATAGATATAGGGTTGATGAGGGGCGGGCCAGGGCCATCCTAGTTCCGAGTGGGGCATATCTTTGTCATCACTTTGGTGGGCAATGCCATTAGAAATTTCAAAATATTAAAGAAAGAGAAGTTTGGAATATTTGAATGCCCTCAAACAGATATTGGTAGTCCAAATCAATGATGAGGTCAAAAAAAAGACGATGGAACGAGATTCAAAACTTACGAGTCGAAGTTTTTGGGAGTGACTTTCTCTAACTCGCTTAACAAAGGGGTATCGATTCTCAATAACCCCTACTTTTTATTACCGTAGATCATCTTATAAATTCAATAAATTCATTGTAATGATCTCACCTCATTGTCTGGAGCGTGGATATGCATTATTCCTTCACCTCTCGAATTTGCGTTGAGCTTGACCTTCGTCATAAGCTATTCTTGGCATTTGTCTGCTCCTTCAAGTGCTGTACTTCGGCCAAAGCTATCGTGGTCGTATTCGCTTTAAGCTTATTGATAGTCTCGATGTATTCATCGTAAGGGTCGGAGTCGAAAACAATACCTCCGCCTGTATATCGTAAGCTTGGGAGCAAATCAACTAAGTGTCGGAAAGGGCCAACAAACCAGCTTGTAAATACGCTATACCATCCTTCACGAGCATCGTCCGTAACGCAATACAAGTATCCATTTCTCCTTCCAACTCGTTGCCTTCTTTGTCAACGCTTCCATACCCAAAGTATCCTACAGCTCCTGCGTAGACACCCCGTTTCTCCCTCTCCAACTCCGCAATAAGCTCCATAGCCTTGACTTTTGGGGCCCCGGATACGGTTCCAGCAGGAAATATAGATCTAAACGCATCAAATCGCGTTTTCCCTGCCCGGAGGACCCCAGAAACTTGTGAAACCAGGTGCTGCACGTGACTAAACTTTTCTACAGCCATCAAGCGATCAACTTTGACTGTGGTGGGATCACACACCCGATTAACATCATTTCTTGCAAGATCAACCAGCATGACATGTTCAGCTCTATCCTTAAGCGAACTAGAAAGTTCGTCTGCGAGTTTCGCGTCGAGAATTGGATCATTTGGTGCTCGTTTTACTGTACCAGCAATTGGATGAGTAATAATTCGCCCATTCTCCCGTTTTACGAGAAGTTCGGGAGAAGCGCCGACAATTTGAAAGTCTTTGCAGTTGATGTAGAACAAATATGGCGACGGATTGATATTTCGTAGTTTGCGATAAACATTAAACGGGTGTAGTGAGGTTGGTCTGGCAAAACGCTGAGATGGAACAGCTTGTATGATATCTCCAGCAATGATGTGCTTTTTGAGCGTCGTGACATGTTTTTCATAACCTTCCTGGCCAATGTTTGAAACGGCTTCTTGGTTCGGTTGAATTGGTTGTTGGTGGGGTAGCGGGGTATGCTCGGAACGTAGAACATCGACAAGCTCATTGATTGTTCGTTGGGCATCTTCGTACGCTGATTCAAGATCTTTCGGCTCCTCTGGTACATGGACATACGTGATAACCTTTATAATGTCGTAAAATCGATCAAAGGCCACAATTGTGTCAAAGAGCATGAAAAGTGATTCCGGGACCTTTAGCACATCCTGCATAGGCCTTTTCGTCTTGGGCTCGAAGTATCGCACACAGTCGTATCCAACATACCCAATTGCCCCTCCCGTCAATGGTGGTAATGCTAACCCAGGGACTTCTGCAACTCGACTCCTTGATAGCTCCTCCTCCAATGCTGGCAAGGGATCTACCTCAGGTCCATGACCTTCTCCAGTCTTCAGTATTTTCCGAGGACCAGCTCCCACAAAGCTATATCTTCCCACCTTTTCGGTGTTTGCACTCTCAAACAAGAAGGAGAAATCGGATTTGGAGTGGTTTGATATCTTCAGGTATGCTCCAGATGGGGTGAGGACTTCAGACGATATCTGGGCATAGATTGGGACGAGATTTGGGGCATTTGGCTTCCCGGCGGACTGTGATACGACTTCTCGGACGGTCTTGAGCGTTGGAAGGAAATCTTCCTATACAATGGTCAACAATTGATCGCTTTGCATCGAGGAGTCATCTATCCGCGTACACTTGCCGCCATGGTGACAGATTTCTGCAGATATCTTATAATTTCTGTTGGTCTCGAAATCTAGCTTCTTGAAAAACGCAGGGACTCGGATGTGGAATACGTGGGAAGTAGGACGAAAGGTGGCACAGGTATTGAGTTGGGTTGTACGGTAGGTGGTCAGAAAGTTGACCAAAAGCCTGGATCTGAATAAATTGAGCTCCGAGGGACGGCCACCCGCTTTGTTTTGCCAAGGAGATCAAACTGAAAGCTACCCCGCCTTGAGGGAGCTCAAAATCGAAGTCTGACACTTCTTCTATTTACACTAAGAATTCTACAAAAAGAATACTTCAATTTTTCTTTCCAGTCTTGCGTTGGTTTTCTACTATTTTTTCCTGGGTTTTTATACTTACCCTACTCACCGCTATGTACGGAGTACGGAGCAAGATCGTCGTTCAGGTTGGTTCTGCCAACATCCCTGCCAACATTTCACCTGCCGACCCCACTTTCCCAGCCTCGTTGTACCTGCCCAGGTGCCCATGAAGGTTGGCACCAAGTAACACTCAATCCATCATTCCGAGGTCAACTCCTTTCGATTCCATGACATCGAAACAACTCTGTATGGATCACCAATGCCCTCAACAATGTCATATAATCTGGGCATAACTCGACAACTTTCCTCCCAGTTCTCCTCCCCGACCTCGCCTCGTTTTGCGCGATCCCCATCCCCATCCCCGACGACCAATCCTACCTCTCTAGCTTCTCCTCACGATGATGTTACGGAAGACAACAAATCCATCCTTATCGAACGACTCAATGATATTGTGCAAAGGCTCAACCAGGATAGTTCAGTCGACGATGACACCGTAACGAAAATCCATAGGGATGTGGACTACATTGAGAGGTTGATAAAGACGGGAGCAAGTCGCTCAAGACGTCCAAGTGTTATCGGGCTTGGGATCGATGATATGATTGACGGGAGAGACTACACGAATCGAGAGGCCGTTTGGGAACCGGCGCCGAGTATTGAGTTAAAAAATCCAAAAAGGAGAGAACGAGCGAAAAGGGGGGATGATATGAGTTCCAGTATTGCCCAGAAAGTTGCTCATGAAGCAGAGGGTCTTGCTATTCAGTTGTCGAACAGCGTCTCAGAGTTGCAAAAGCGAAAGGAGGAAAGTGACGTGAGTTATCAGACTCACTAGGTTTGGAAGCGACAGGACTAATGATTGCTTAGCGTATCCACGATATCCTCCTCTCTCGACTCGAAAATTCCAAGGAACGAATTATGTTTCTCGAATACCGGATCAGTGAGATGGAAGAAGACTTTGACGCCAACCAAAGCGAGCTCCAATTTCTTCGCATCCAGCAAAAAGCCATTGAAGTACAATATCCTAAAGAGGTCGAAGACGAGGATTTAACACAAAGCATTCAGAATTGGAAGATCGATTGGGAGGAAGTCGATCGGAAAAGTAAAGCTAGGAGGAAGAAATTCTGTATGAAAGTAACGAGACCCGAAGAAGAGACAGCTTCTGTCGCGGAAACCTCTGCAGTTTCAGTGTATACTGGTGTTTGATTATTGTACAAACCATGTACTGTTAGCGACGATGGGAAAGGGGAGCTGGAACTCCTTTGCGCACATGCACTTTTTGACTGGATATTGGGCGTGGCTCGGGCTATTGGTATTTGAGTAATACCCTGTATTAATTTTGGTGATAGGAACACCAATTAAGGGTCCTTTGGTAGTAGGGATTACGAATTATGACTTATGACTCTAGAAAGGGGCGTCTATTTGTTTGTTCTATTCATCTCAAGCGAAGTCATTCAGTCTTCTCTGGGGCCTATATTTATTTATTCTATTATTGCACGAGTACGTATTGATTCAATAACCGATGCACTTGTAAATTCGCTACCACTATTATGATATACCAGTGGTACTTTTCACTTTCCAACGAAGTTACTAGCGCCGCATAAGGATAAGATAATTCTTCTATGCTCCTTAGAAATAAAATGAGTTATATTTTCTGAAATTCAAATCAATTATCAAGAGCGTTGAGTCACTCGCCGATTGGTTTGTTCTGGGCCGGTACCGCCCGCAGAAATATTCATCAACTCGAGCCTTCCCTTGAACCTCAAGCCTACACTCATAAAATTCAACTCATCACGAATCAAAAGAACCAGGTCCTAGGAATCAAAAAGTTCATACAGAACCCAACAATAATGGCGACAGCAACACCCAAAACAGAGTCAGCCCCACCTACCCCTCCATCTTACCCCGCTAACGTCATCTAAAGCTTCCCCCCCGTTCGGGCATGTCTCTTCGATATGGATGGCCTCCTTATGTGAGTCTGACCATCTTCAAGGCAATTGAAGCAACCACGAATATGAACCCCCTACCATGCCGTCAAAACTCTACTTCCTTCATGTTACAAGATGGAATTCGAAGGTGAAGAACTAAAAAACACTCCCAGAAACACAGAAGACATCTACACCCTCGCCCACAACATCATCCTCCACACCCTCAACGCCGGCCCCATGATCTGGCCCATAAAAATGCAACTCCAAGGCCGCCCCGCTTCGGAAGCCATTTCCCTCCTCCTCTCATACTTCAACCTCACCGATTCCATCTCGGCGGAAGAATACACCAAGAAGCTGCACGTGGTCCAAGAAGAGGAGTTCAAAAAGAGTATCCCCTTGCCAGGCGTGGAAAAGCTTTTGAAAGACCTGAAAGTCGCTGGGATGAAGATCGCGCTTGCGACGAGTAGCCATAAACACCATATTGAGATTAAAACGGCACATTTGAAGGACCTATTTGCTGTGTTTGAAGAGCGGAATAGGGTTCTGGGTGATGATACTCGTATACCCAAGGGGAGAGGCAAACCGAATCCGGATATTTATCTTGTTGCCCTCCAGACTATCAATGATAGTCTACCAGAGGGAGAGCCAAAGATCCGACCTGAAGAGTGTTTGGTTTTTGAAGATGGGGTTCCGGGGGTGGTGGCTGGTAGAAGAGCGGGGATGAGGGTTGTTTGGGTGCCGCATTTGGGTCTGGCGGGGGAGTTGATGGGGAAGGAGGGGGAGGTTCTTGCGGGTCTTGCGGAGGGGGAGGGGGATGGTGTGAAAGGGGAGATTGGGGATGGGTGGGCGGAACAGAGGGTTAATTTGGAGGATTTTCCGTATGGGAAGTATGGTATTGTTGTGGGGTCTTAGATGGGATTTGGAGGGCCAATTAGTAGTATTGGTATTACAGTTTCTTGACTTGAAGTTGAAGAATTCATTTTTGTCGTATCGTTCTGATTCTTTGGGAAAGAGGACGTAGCTAAAGATTATGTGTCCTGGCGTGCGGTTCTGGTTAAACTTAGTAGACTAGGAGAGCGGTATTGAACTTTGGTTCACCGACCAAATTTATTCATTAGGGACTTACAGAACTTTGGATGCTCAAGCAATATGCTCTATATGATAATTCATTGTCAGCGTATTAAAGGACATTAATCACTACCATGAGACTCCCGATCAACCTTCGGAGTATAGGCAATAGTGAAAACTTGGAACAAGCTCTTTCTCACTCATGTCTGAAGAGCAAATTAACAGCGTAAGAAATGAGTACAGTATTGGCACCTACTCTATTCTACTCAAGTAGGTTTCAACCTCAACGTTCGGCAAATGGAACCTGGTTGCATAGAATTCCCAAATTCTATTCTATCGTGGAATAAATATTCTAGCGTTCCTTCAAAGAAATAGAATATTCTAGTTGGTACTGTAAAGCTCTGGAATTTGGAATTCTAGAGTCTTATTTCAAGTATAATACAGTATTAATTTAGTATCTTTTTAAAAGTTTGAAATATCCTCAGATATAATACCCTAATTGCGAAGGGAAATTGAGTTAAACGTTGTACTAGAGAGCTAACAAATAATACCGAGATTTGTACTCGTTCTAGAGACGTGCCATAGTAATAGATTAATCTTAAAATTCTTGAGTAGAATTCTACATTCTATAGTCTAAAATTAGAATATTCTAGACCTTATATAAAATGGAATGGAATATTCTGTAGAGAGGCTTTAGAATGGAATGGAATTCTAGTTGCCGAATGCTGTTCAACCGTGCTTTACTGTACCTAGGTGCTCGCAAAGTCCTTGAGTCTTACTTTAGTAGTGCGTGGTTTCAACCGCACATTCACAGCCAGAAAGCTATACATTCACCAACCCAACGTGAATCCTTGTTTTGATAGCCTAGCTATAAATGACGCCCTTGACGTATATTTCTACCCGCCCAACAGCTTGCTACAACCATAAGCACTTTCTCTCATCCACGTCACCCACAACAAAACATCAACCATCAGTCAAACCCGACATCAACCATCTGCCATCCATCACACTATCTGACGAACATTATCCAAGATGCCCGAAACACCGAAAAATCATGGAGAAGCTCCCAGTCCCTTAATCAATGACGGCGACAACGGCCTTCCCACTGCTGCGGCGACCAGAGCACTATCCACTCCAGAAATCCTCTCCAAGATTCTTCATAACCTCGACTTCCCCGACCTTCTCACCAACTGCCTGCGCATAAACCATTACTGAAAAGCAGTCATTGACAACGACCCTGCCATCCAGAAAAAGCTCTATTTCATGCCAGAAAGCGAAGGGCGATTTGAGAACAAGTCGGTATCACCTTTGGTACAAAAATTCGATAGACGCGCGTTTTGCAGTAAAGGTTCATGCATTGCCTATTATCTCTGCTGGAAGAAAGCGGCGACGAAAGGAAGCTTTCTATACCCCAACGCTACCTGGAGAAAGATGTTGTTGGCACAACCACCACTTCGAATCCAATACGGTGTAGGAAGTTCGGGCTCGAAGACCGCGGTAAGAGCTGATCCGGGTACGAAGGCTGGGGTTGTCTTCGACGATTGGAAACGTCGCACAGATTCTGGCGAATGGTCAGTGTCGACATATATGATGTTATTTGTCTGGTATCCAGTTCAGAACTTAAAATTTTGACCTCGTTAGACTAGGATCCTGGCATGAGTGAATTTGCCTACGGTAAGTCTTCCCAGAATTCTGTTACTATCGATAGTCATGTCCTAACATTTGGCGGATGAATAGCGAATGACAAAAAGAAGTAATTTCACCTTTAGAGGTCCTGAAGACACAACAGTGGATTGAAGCTGGGGAGTGGCTATCTTGCTTTCGCTCAGGAAGGAACTCACTAGTTATTTAGTCACAAAGGAATGATAAGACTTCGCTACTACACTACTACAACATGATATTTTCCCAAATTAAACATCAGTGACGTAACCTTTGAATCCCTTGTAACAAGACGCGAAGCTCGAGTCTTTGAAATTACTTGTCAGGTAGTATAGTATAATAGTAACCAGCCCACCATAGATTTTAGGAGTACTACATAGGTATCATACATACACACGGTGCAGGTGGCCAAGTTGGGTGAATCGTAAGCGAAAGTGGGGTAGCGAACCCTTGGCAAAAACAACAACAAAAAAAAGGGCAAAAAAGAATTAATAGAGGATTGCAACCCCCCAGCTGCTGAATACCTAGGTAGAGGCTCAGCTAAATCATTGTACCTATGGTTATTATGAGCGCGCTTAGAGCATCATCCTTTGCAGGAGAGGGGCCCGTCTCTCCGATCTGCAGATATGAGAGCGCTAATGTAGTATTGTAGGGATCTTACCGCTAAGCCATGAGAAGACTTAGGAGTAGATTTTCGTTAGGTAAAGTCATGCTTCTTTCTGGCCTTGAAGGAGAGCGTCTTCTCTGGGTGCGTTAATTCACTCTTAGGTAGAAAGACCCGGCTTCATATTTGTCCGACTTGACCTTTGGCTTGAATTTCTACTTGGCAGTGATTAAAATACTTGCTAACAATTGTTTCCATTCACTCGCTCCTTCGCTCCTGGTGTGGCTCTGGGTAGAGTCAGGATACTCCATTCGTTTCCTAGGTCGTGGCGGTAAGTTCTCCTCTTTCTCTTCCTCCTCTGATCACCTAAGCCGTTGACGCATACTAGGATCCTCAAGGAGTTCGCCTGTACTTTTACCCTGGCGCAACTCTTGAGACTAGCAGATTCTTCCTGGTGTTCATTGAAGACGATGGCTCTCACTATATTACCACTGTGCATTTGAACTTTTTGACGCAGAATTCGAAGATCCCTACGGGTACATGGCCAAAGATCTTGCTTTTGAGGTCACCTTGCGCTGACAACGACTCGGTTAAGAAAGGTGAAGTTGAAGGGGTACGAGCTGCGTGGACGGAAAGAGTTAAGAAATGGGAAACGGGAATCAAAAGGAATAATGCATGGTTGAAAGAAACACAATCTTAGGAGAGTAGGTGTGAATTCTAATAAGAACTTTGCGGGATTTTGGACTGCAGGATGTGAGGTCGAGGCTAGAACGCTTTTGAGAAGCCTTAATATAATCATCAAACTTCTTAAGTCAACTGCAGGGCAGATGAACAATACAAATTACAACTTTTAAGTAATAGTTCTATTCGCAGAGTCCTGTGAAAAAAAATATAACATCATCCCTAGTTAGTTCAAGTGCACTTTTGAAGATTTCTTTAGGCACACTCTGCTTTGAACGCTACTGTAAGATACCTGGTCGTTACTCTATACACACCTCTCTTAAAATTAAATTATTCTAAAAGCGCCGTACAACTAAAATAGTCCTATAAAGAGCTTGGAACAATTATTAACTCTTACTTCTTATTAGCCTAGGTATCCTAAGACAATTATTTTGCTTGTACTATAAGATCAGTATAATAGATCTTTGTATAGTGTGTATAGAGTAACGACTATATCTCTTACTAGCCTCTAAGTGAAATGAAAAAAAAAACATACATAATCTTTCTATGAGTACAAATAAAACAACGTGCCTTATTATTATATGGCCTGCAATCAACTAAAATAAAAGACATATATTTAACTGAGATTACCGCAGAAGATCATTCACACAAAAATATTTGTGTTACCCACCTCCCTTGGTGATTGAAATCTTAGCGAAATAGGTGGGTAAGATACCCGTATATCACTCTACATATAGAAACTATGTGAATGTATTCTACTAAAGTTCTAGCATAGGTGATCTAACTATTATAATCTAGATCAATAAAAAGTGAGAATAAAGAATTATTCTAAACTCTTTATATTGCTAGATATTTTTGAAAAACTCATATTCTATGCCAGATATGTACCGAGTAAGGACCACTTCCCTTATTTTTGTTTCACTGAGGGTTCGTGAATGAATCAACAGTATTACATAATCATTTGAACGTGTGGTAGTGTGATAGTCTAAATGCTTTCTATATCTTCAAAGTATTATACAGCCACTCTTCTTGTAGGCCTTCCGCTCCGTCTCGACTCTTGCTCTTCGACGAATCAGATCTTCATTATCTTTCTTAGATCTTCGTTTATAGTCCGCTATTCTCTCCTCCCAAGCATGCCTATCCCTATCCCTCTCCCGCCTAGATTGTGGTGCCGTCTCCTTATGCACGAACAAATACCTTTAGTAACCTCCCATTCTGCTAAGGTCCAAGGAAGCGACAGATGTTTCGCTATTGCCTTGAAGCGAGTAAGTAGACTCGTGGTAGTAAATATCGACCTTTTCACGCTTGCCGGAGGTTGTGGGTAAGACCAGTCTTTGGAATTCGAAGGGTTTATCTTGGACTTTTAGGTTAGCAATATATAACAATGCGGGAGGACGACATCAGTATTGGAGGCCATACCTATGCATTCGTATTTGCAGACCCTAGGATTTCGGTCTCCACGTGCGCCCCAGAGGATCACATCTTCTTTGGCGTCGGTACTCATTCTTATAAGTATGCAAAGTGTGTTTGTTTACTTAGCTTTTGAGATTTGTTTCTTCTGGGATAGGCCATGAAAAGCACGCGGGATACGAGGGTCATATATACGGCCTTTTTTCAGGGCGCTATGAGTCAGATCAACATGTATTTGTTGGACGTTGTTCTATTAATCACTTGTCTCTAATTCATTTACCCACAATAATAGGCCCTACAGTATAGCACACCAATTTATTGTACAACACACCGAGTCTCCTTTGCCGGTATCCATTTAGGCATCAACACATATCCGTAAAATACAATCGCCTGCCTCGCATCGAACGTAGCGAAATACTCCATAATATTACCCTTGAACGAATAGGTAGTACCTTTGCGATAGATTCTGATTTTCCGGGTGCGGTCGGGTAATTTTAGTAGCTGGTATTCGTCTCGGTTTTCTTGGATTATATTGTTAGTGATACATACTTTGTGCAGGCGTGTAAAAGGTGGGGCGAAAGTTACTCATTTTGTCTAATGTGGTGATCTTAAACTTCTTGTCTGAGCAATCACAAATACCTATGGGTTCGCCTATGACGGGGAGGTCACGCATTTTGAGAAACGTGCAGTATGTGTTGAGTGAGGGGGGTCGATGTTGTTGATGTGTTTGAGTTGCAAAAATTGAATCGTTGATGTGGTTTGTTCGTGGGAGGAAGCTGCAGTTGAAAGAGGGCGAAGGGAGAGGCTTATATACATGTTTTACTTGGAGCTCTTTGAATGCATATTTGATCTCTCGAAGTTTGGTGTGAATCAATAATCTTCTATTCGTCTATCTATTATCAGCCACCCCAGAACACTCATCAACTTATACTACGACCACCATTCATCCTGAAAGCTCCCTAGAGCGGTGAAACCCATACAGGTACGAACAGGTACTTTGCCTCGTTCTGGTATCCACCTGTCATGGTGTTCAAGTCCAAGCGAGCTTCAAAGCCTCCGGTAGTACTTTGAAGCGAAAGTGTGCTGTTATCGCAATAGATATTTATTTGTCGCTGGTTGAGGGATAGTTCCAATCGCTTGTAGTGATACGGGTCCTCTTTAGGGTGCATGTTAGTAAAGGGTAACCTTGGAGACTAAATTGCAAACATACCAATATCTTTGTACGCTTTGCCGGTGAACTCTTTGGTCACTGGGTTGTAGACGATAACTGGTTCATTGGCGTCTGTACGCATCTTGAGGCTTTTGTGAGTTGTGAAGTTGTGGTGGTTATTTTGAAGCTGAGGATTATTCGGGTTGCAAAATTGTACTGTACCTCTTGATGTGGTAATGAGAAGATGGAGTTGATCAAGTATGAGATATGAGGATTATATACGTATCTCACAAGAAATTTCCGATCTGAACTCGAACTGTTGGATTCACAAATTACTCAATTGATGATTGTTGAATCACATCGTTCTGATTATGCTACCCTGATTCAGACTTTAATGAGCAAAGTACAATAGAATCAGAGCCATTTCTCCTGCTTAATCCAGTCATTTGAAGCAGCTAATAACAACCATTTATTGAGTCTTCCATCATGCTTGACTTTTGTTATGTTTGATCAGTCTGAGCACTTCAAGCAAATCACTTGAGTAGTCATGTTCTCCCAAGATTACTCAAACAGGAGAACTACAAATGATCGAGTCATAGAATAACTTTCGCATCCACCTCGATCATCAGCTTCATAATATGAGATACCTGGTCCTATTCTTTAAGAAACCTGGTAATTGCTCTATATACGCTATTAAAAGTTATCATACTAAAAGTCTAGTACAACTTAGTTAAAGGTCATAATTTACCTTAGTTAATAAGGAGTGAAAAGTATTACGTGTTTTAAACTATTTGTATAATTGTAGTAATTGATTTAGTTGTGTGAGATCTTTAGGACAATATTTTTATAACTTAGGTGTATAGAGAGTAATACCCGTCTCTCTCACACACCAGAAATGATTATTCTACAAAACCTTTTGTACAAGTATTTAAACCAAATCTAAACGATCAAATTAACTCTTTATATAACTATTCAAGTTAAACAAAGCCTCTAGATAAAAGATATTGTTAGATAGGTACATAAAGAGTAATAACCATGTCATTCAAGAATATCCATTACATTCCCACCAATATTCATTTTGTGAAACATGAATGTGGCAGATATTCTTGATTTCAACGCTTGTTTCAGAGCACTTCACTAGAAAAAAGAGTTACGAATAATACTTATATAGAGATAACGTAGAATACTACTTCCGGGGTTAAGATGAGTAGCTAAGCTCTTTTATAAAGCTATGTAACACCTGGTTTAATTTTAGTTAACCGCAAACCTCTAGACGGCGTAGGTGGCAAACATAAACCTCCTGTTCACCATCAGTTCAACTATGCTAGTGACAGCTGATACTAAAGATATTAGAACGTGTTAGTATTATAGTAAGAAATATAGAATATAGAGAGCAAATTGCTAAGTGATGATCACGACAATACCTGATGCTATCTCCATGTAACCTGAAATACGGCATATACTCGAGTCACCTTGACCTTTTAGACTAGCTTACTAGCTATAGTACCTTCCCTTCTCTAAGTTATTAGACATAGCACAAGGAACGGTTACAACACTCCTACATTACCCTTTAGTCCCCTAAAAGAAAAGAAGTATACGTAAAGCAAGTGCGGTATTCGTCTCACCAAGGAATATCTACTATCTTCTATATTCCAGGGGACGTAAAATGGTTCTTAGTAAATACTAACTAGTTACTACCTACTCTACATACCCTTTAAAAAACTATTATACCAACCTTCTCACACCTCAAAAAATAATATCAAAATACCCAACTTAAAAAAAATAAACAGTAACATTCATTCTAACCTCTTTACCTAAGTATTTAATTATCCAACGCTTTTAGAAAGATTTAATTTTAAGAACAGTATATACAGAGTAACGACCACTCCATCCCTATATCAGGTATTTCACAACAATACATAAAACCCTCGATCCAACCTCAATTCTTTCCCTTATAAAACCCCCCCCCCC